>JACEVL010000358.1:995000-1036160 GCA_020284085.1 Aporrectodea caliginosa
GAGGCACAGAGACACAGAAAGCAAGAGAGACAGACAGAGAGACACAGACTGAGACAGAGAGATTCAGACAGAGACAGACAGAGACTGAGATACAGAGACAGACAGAGACAGAGACTGAGACAGAGAGACAGAGAGACGCAGACAGAGACCGACAGAGAGACAGAGACAGACAGAGACAGAAACTACATGTAGACAGACAGACAGAGAAGGAGAGACAGAGACAGCGACAGTGAGATATTAGAGAGTAACAGACGGAGACAGACAGACAGACAGACAGAGACAAACAGACAGACAGAAACGGACAGACATACAAACAGAGATAGACAGACAGATACACACAGACAGATAGCGAGAGACAGGTATGCACTCGCCGTCATCATGTCCATATATTATTATTAAGAAAATGGTATCGCAAGTATTCGCAACATTTCATGCTCACGGCAAACGGTTCATTAACGAGTCTAATTCATCGATCTGTCAATCCATCCTGCAATTCACCCATCTATTAGCGTATCCTCTCAATCATAATTCTATCCGAGCATTTATTTATCCTTCGATTTTGCATCGATCTTTCCAATCATCCATCCATCCATCCATCCATCCATCCATCCATCCATCCATCCATCCACCCACCCACCCACCCACCACCCATCCATCCATCCATCCATCCATCCATCCATCCATCCATCCATCCATCCATCCATCCACCCATCCACCCACCCACCCACCCACCCACCCATCCATCCATCCATCCATCCATCCATCCATCCATCCATCTCATCCATCCATCCATCCATCCATCCATCCATCCATCCATCCATCCATCGATCCATCGATCCATCGATCCATCCATCCATCCATCCATCCATCCATCCATCCATCCATCATCCATCCATCCATCCATCCATCCATCCATTCATCATCCATACCCATCCATTAATCTGGCTCCACCACCGACCCACCCACCCACAAATCAATTCCACCAATCCATTCGTCTGAATTATTTATTCCAACAATGCATTCACCTGTATACATTCCACCAATTCATTCATCTGAATCCGTTCCACCAATCCATTCACCTGAATTTATTTCATCGATCTATTGATCTGAATTATTTATTTCACCAATCCATTCACTGAATCCATTCCACCAATTCATTGATTTTAATGCATTTCACCATTCCATTCTTCTAAATCAATTCTACCAATCCATTCATCTTGATCCATTTCACCAATCCATTTATCAGAATTTTTTACCAATTCATTCATCGGAATGTATTCCAACAATTCATTCATCGGAATTTATTCCACTAATCCATTCATCTGAATCCATTTTACAAATCTATTCATCAGAATACATTCACTTAGATACATTCCACCAATCCATTCATCTGAATTTATTCCAACAATTCATTTGTCTGATTTTATTAAAACAACTCATTCATCTGAATTTATTCCAACAATCCCTTTCTCTTAAGTTTTTCCCGTAATTCAATAATCTGAATCCATTCCACAAATCCATTCTTCGGAATCCATTCACTTAATTCATTCAATGAATCCATTCATTAGAACCCATTCCACTAATCTATTCATCTGAATCCATTCCTCCTATCCATTTATCAGAATCCATTCCACAAAAATCCATTCATAAGAATCCATTCCACGAATTCATTCATGGAATGGATTCTTCCATAAATCCGTTCTTCGTTCCGTCTGCTACTCCGACCTTTCACCCTCCCACCCAACAGATATGGAGTAATTACCACATTGAACGCGAGGTTCGAGTTTACGCGTATGCCATTTCGCGAGTCAAGACGCGACATACGAGATAACTCGTACCTCAGTCTGTTGGGCCTAGGCCTGCCGCGCACTGCAGGGTTGCCGCGCACTGGCCTAGGGGTTCCGCGCACTGGCCTATAGGGCTTCCGCGCCCTGGTAATAAATGGTCCCGCTTTCATATTGGAAATTGTTTTGGACGCGTTAAGTTGGTTTATTAAGACGTCGGGTGTTGTTTGATTGGTCAGCAACAGACAAACTCAAACCACTGCTGGATGGACAGGTCCGAACAATTAAGTGATTGGCTAGCCGTATTGCACATGCATATATAGTCTCATGATTAATTGTTAAAAGGTTGGCTAAACCAGAAGATGAATAGTGTACGATGCGTTAAAAACTCTATTATTGAGTAAGAATAAAGGAGAAATCGATTTTACGCTATAATGACAGATTCTGGTGGAACACTTCAATAATGCGTTAAAAATGAATTTGCGGGAAATGTGGAGGAATTTAGTTAGAAACTAAATAGCCAGCAAAATCCGTCATACGGTAAAAAAAACTTCTTCCGATATTTTAGCAAACAGAAATTGTTCACTCACAGTTGAAACTATAATAATTATATCAGAACAGAATCTTTTAACTTTCTCGATTTTTCCGCTCTATAGGCTACCCTTTCTAAATATTTCGCTCCTAGAAAAAGATGAAGAGCAGTCCCCTACATGCTATAGCCCTGAGGCAGCCATGGGTATAAAGTGTTAGCGACTTCATTTTCTTAGCCTCGGTATATGAGGGCGGTGGCCAGTCTTCTTCCTCACCGATTCAACTTCCCACCGACAGTGTGCGGTCAGTGTACTCATTATTGCTGAGCTAGCTTGGGGTGCAGGTGGAGCTCCTATAGTGACTGTACGAAATGCAAGCATGCATTCACGCATTGAAAGTGATGCCTAATTTGATTTGTACAAAATGCAATATATATGTGTGTATGTGTGCGTGTGTGCGCGCGTGTGTGCAGTGCACGTATTTATGTATGTGAATAGATACATATACTTATACATTATCATATATATTCATGAAACTCCACCACTGCTTGCTTTCTGGCAGTGCCAGTCCCAAGCCTGGATGAAGGAGGAGGGCGACGCTAATTTGTTATCACACATATCGTTAAACTGAAACTACTACAATATTCATGAGGCTCCTTTTTTAAACAAGTTAATCGAAATTTTTAATCGCAAGTTAACTGCATGTTGGGGTGCGTGATTCCCTAGTGGTTAGTGCGCTGGATTGTCAACCGAGAGGTCCAGGGTTCAAATTTCCGCCAGTTCAAAAAATTCGTTTCGAGATTTCTGGTTCATCTGTGCCGCCTACCTAACTCAGCTACAATGAGTACACTAACTGTACACTGTCGGTGGAAAGCTTAGATGGTGACAGAAAGGTTGGTCATCTGCCGTCATATGCCGAGGCTAAGAAAATGAAGTATAGTCAGCTGATTAAAATATACAAATTGTTTTCTAAATCATAATTCCGATGCAAAAATCTAAAATGTAGGCCTATATCAAAGACTTTTTAAATGTCTTCACTCTAATTTGTAAAGTTCAGAAGTTCAAATGAGGCGAATCATCTATAGCTGAATATAGGTCGACCGAGTGAAAAAACCTTTTCTGACTGTCCTCTGCTAAAGACCCCAATCACTCAGATAGGACTTTTCTAGATGACAAAGCCAACGACTTGAGTCTCTTGGCTATACATAATTATATACACATATATATATACATATACATATATAAACCTATATATATATATGTATGTATATATTGTAGCCAAAAATGGAACTCGTCAAGCACGTGACTTCCACTATATAAACGGACACATTTAACTGAAATCTGTGGTTCAGTACTAACTCGTTGGAGGACAGTTTGAGTTTAATTAGTGCCATTCATAAAGTTTACCTACTGAATCCGAAGACGGTTCATGGATTCGAAACGCTGGTTGTGCTGCTTTTAAAGAATTGTATGCCCTACAAACCTTGAGCGTGATGTTGACATCCTTTCAGCGCAATCCGTCTTATCGCAGCATCACAGGTGACGTCGCTGCGTTCGAAATCGCTCAGCGCATTGTCTGGCATTATTGGCGTTTCCTTCTACCATGCATGCATGACGTCTCGGGAATCGGTATAATGTTGTAAACGCATGATATTATTTCACAATGCATTAGCGGCGTTGAAATTTTTAATTCGCATTAAAATCATACGTTAATCGCAGAATATTAATCTATAACCCTAATTGCAATATATATATATATATATAGGCCTATATATATAAAATATATAGCATATATATATATCGGCATATATATATACTATTATTATATATTATATATATTATTTTATGCCCTGAGGTATACATGATCCCTCAGGGACTTATCATCGCCATCATCATCGGCATCATCATTATCACTATTATTATTTCTATTATTATTATTATTATTATTATTATTATTATTATTATAATATTATTATTATTATTATTATTATTATTATTATTATTATTATTATTATTATTATTATTATTATTATTATTATTATTATTATTATTATTATTATTAATATTATTAATATTAATATTATTATTATTATTATTATTATTATTATTATTATTATTATTATTATTATTATTATTATTATTATTATTATTATTATTATTATTATTATGACTTATATTGAATACTATTCACACAGGCATATACTATATATATTGTCTGGAATTGCTATTCACCATTATTATTATTATTATTATTATTATTATTATTATTATTATTATTATTATTATTATTATTATTATTATTATTATTATTATTATTATTATTATTATTAATAATATATTATTAATAATAATAATAATAATAATAATAATAATAATAATATACTATTATTATTATTATTATTATTATTATAACAAATTTATTTCTTCATAAATCCAACAAACTTATGTACAGACTGATTAAAAGTAACTGTTTTCAATATTGTTATAAGCCTTCGTTCAGTCCTGGGCTACTATTGTTGCAATCCGTGGTGCCTAAAACAGATAGAGAGTTTCCAATTTGTAGGGCGACTGATAAGCGTTGTAGAAGATGACTGGTCTCACGCTGGTCGCCTGTCGCTGCTGTGATCTTGCGTCCTAGTTCTTGAACAAACTACACTGATTCTGTGTGCCAGCTTCCTGCAGTTTCGACTGCAACAGGGACGAAATGATGTGATTGTGAGATAGCAGCATACTTGTTTTCCTTGTTGCGAGCTGCCTTTTTCTCTGCTGCACCTGCGTTTTGCGATGTCATATGTTCGTAGGATGCAGCGAAAGTATCTGGCACCGTGACATCTCATGCCAAGCAACGACCTCTGTACCAAGGTATGATGGTGACTCCGTCAGGCCTTTTGCCGTCTGATCTGGACAGGCCATTGGGCTCTTTGATGGCCAGTATTTATTATGTTATTATTATTATTTATTATTATTATTATTATTATTATTATTATTATTATTATTATTATTATTATTATTATTATTATTATTATTATTATTATTACTATTACTATTGTTATTGTTATTGTTATTGTTATTGTTATTGTTATTGTTCATTGTTGTTGTTGTTGTTATTATTATTATTATTATTATTATTAATATTATTATTATTATTATTATTATTATTATTATTATTATTATTATTATTATTATTATTATTATTATTACTATTACTACTACTACTACTACTACTATTTTTCTACTACTACTACTACTACTACTCTACTACTACTACTTATAATACTATTATTAGTTATTATTATTATTATTATTATTATTATTATTATTATTATTATTATTATTATTATTATTATTATTATTATTATTATTATTATTATTATTATTATTATTATTATTATTATTATTATTGTTATGCATGGGTATATCATGTTTTAGTATTATGTTGCAATAGTCAAGAGCAACATTCAACAACAAACTGTAACAACAACAATGGAGAAAGCAAGTTCATCATCATCATCAATATCTTCATTTACTATCGTAATCATTTTTTGCCAATACAATCGTCATCATCATTATCAGCAGCAGTAGCATCATCATCACCACTGTTATTACTATTATTTATTATGATCATTTTGATTCTATGATTATTATGATTATGATTATTATAGTTATTACTATCATCGTTATTATTATTATTATTTATTGTTCTTATTATTATTATTATTATTATAATTATTATTATTATTATCATTATTATTATTATTATTATTTTTTCGTCATTTTTTTGCCCCGAGGTATACAGGATCCCTCAGGGACTAGAATATTAACTATTTAGAATGTAAAATATCCGGAATGGCCCTATTATTATTATTATTATTATTATTATTATTATTATTATTATTATTATTATTATTATTATTATTATTATTATTATTATTATTATTATTATTATTATTATTATTATATATACATAGTAATAATAATACTTACTATTTTATTATTATTAGAGACTACTTTGCCTAGAATACTCAAGGGCTCTAGGCCATTCTCCTGGCGGAAAACAGATGTGAGGTCACATAGCTTGTGTGTAAGTAGGTCAAAACGAATAATAACCTAAGTTCTTATATGTCTGGCTGCTTGCCTGCCCTTCTCGTAATCGTAATTGCAGACTCTACATTTTAAAAGAGCTAATCTACAGCTAAGCGTAGGGCACCAGCTTATTCACGAGCGCTGCGTCATGTCTGAGGGTTGTCCAGAGATGTCAATGGAAGATCAGAGTCCGGTATGTATGTATGTATGTCTATGTATACATGTAATGTATGTATGTAGTAGGTATATAGGCATGTATAAATGAATGTTTAAATGTATGCATATATGTATGTATGTATGTATGTATGTAAATGTATGTATACATGTTTGCCTGTATGTATGTATGTATGTATGTATGTATGTATGTATGTATGTATGTATGTATGTATGTATGTATGTATGTATGTATGTATGTATGTATGTATGTATGTATGTATGTATGTATGTACGTATGTACGTATGTATGTATGTATGTATGTATGTATGTATGTATGTATGTATGTATGTATGTATGTATGTATGTATGTATGTATGTATGTATGTATGTATGTATGTATGTATGTATGTATGTATGTATGTATGTACGTACGTACGTATGTATGTACCTATGTATGTATGTAATTATGTATACGTGTATGTTCATTATATATATGTATGTATGTATACATGGCGTGTATGAATCACAAGTATGCACACATGTATAGATATATGACCTGTTGTGAAGAAAGCTTTATTGACCGCCAACAGTTTTACAGCAACAGAAGTAATCACAAAAGCTATAAAATTTATGTTGTGGGCAACAACATAAAAAATGAAGAAGAAGCTGTTTCCACTTTGGAGCGCTCTTTTAGAAAAGCAAATTGCATTGTTTCATAGGTGATGCAATCCGTGATTCAAATAGGTGCATGACAACTTGATCTTACAGCAGATGCAGGCTGTAAGATCAATTTTTTCACCTATTGGAATTTAATCGTGACCGGTGTTGGTTTGGAGAAAATAAAAATCTGGCGTTTCTGGACAAAATATGCTACGATTAATATAGGCTAGGTGTTGTTGGAATGAATGTGCCAAATTTTATCTCCCTAAGTCTCCAAGCCCTACAAATGTAATGGTCCAGAAAAGACAGTCTAAAATTTCAAAAATTGCAGATATTTCATATTCAATTGTTGTTGTATAGGCTATACTATAGGCAAAAGCTGTTAATTCGCATTCGGTTTAATCTCCCAAATATAAAGAAACAATGCTAAGTATCCTGTCGTATACACTTTCAACTGTTTAAATAAGTCGCAAGTTACTAAATTTTCCGCTTGCAGGACTTCGTTTTTCCGCTTTGGACACTGTGATGTCAAGTTTCTGCCTTACTTCACAGATGATGCAACATTTTGGAGATTTTTGCAAGTGGCTGGTCACACTGATGGACCACTGATGGTCTGAAGCTCGTTGACATTTCCGCGCATCCATGGCTTGTTCTGCATTCACGCGCATGACTTTCTCTGGCTAAAGAACTCTTGAGACAGGAACGTGAAGCCGATTCTGACCAGTTGACTCTTACGCTGCTAGCAGGCTCTGAGCCTCTGCATCAATTTAACAACACTGTTTCTGGCTCTGGGCATAATGGGTGTGGCTTGTCTTCCAACATTATATAGGCCCATTGACGATTTTTGAGCAAAATACCATTTACAATGGCTAGACAAACCCACTGAAGACGATTAGACGCAGGTGGAAGACTATACGTCAAGGTTGTCCTCAGAAACGATTATGTAGCTCAGTGGTTACGTTACATCATTGCATACATATATGGGGAAAAGGGTCCATCACGACCTAAGATGGTGAAAAAATTTGGAAACGTTTCCTGTCGATAACCAAACAGCTATGAAGTCTTCGTAATTGCTATGTCATCATTCATCGCCCTTGACTTCACAGTCCACCAATACATTTTGGAGGTTGTGAACAGTCCACAAGAGATTACTTTTTGCTATATCAGTCTATGCTTGATTTTGGCTGTGCTTAGGCCTACTTTACTTAAACATATAGACCTAAACTTCAAATGCTCCAGCATTATTTAGATCCAGTACTAACCCATTATATGTGAAAAAATGACCTAACACATTTTCAGTCAATATACACACCACAGTTTTTCTACCTTTTCTCCCAACGGTTAACATTTTGTCCGATATAACAAAACGACGTATATTATGTTCACACATGTGGTTAAACAATATCCAAACCAGACAATTTCTACTGAGTAAATGTGGCAGTATTATATCTTGTATTTTAGTTAAAAATTGCTTAATACCAACAAAATATAGGTTGGCATCGAGTGATATAGAAATTAGGGCTGCGCGTTAATCGCAGTTAACGCCTGCGATTAACGCGTTAAAAAAATTTGCGATTAATTATTTTAACGCAAAATTAACGCGTTAAAAATCTCTTGATAAAAAGTCTCAAATAAAAATGTCTAATAACAAATTTAAGTTCTTACAATCAATATTTCTCAAATAATCCGTTATCGATTATCGTCCAATTCTGTTGAGTCACTCAGCACTACTCTCCCTGTCTCCTACATGCGTAGGCCTACATTGGGTACTCCGGTGCATGTTCTCTTCATTCGTTTGTTGACATCGAAGACATGCGTCGATTTTAAAAAAATAAGGTTGATCTGTGTCGAACATTGTGGAGTCAAAGACAATACGCAAAACAGTTATGGATGAACAATTTAGATTTAAAACTGATAAAGTAGTGGTCGATACTGCAACCGAGGATTTCTATACCACCGCAGTAATTCGTCGTTGTCTTACCACATGCCTTCTTAGCATGTGGCTCGGAAAATCGAAGGACGGTGAATTTTCATCTGATGATGATGATAAACCGTTGATTTCTCGGGCAAAATCAAATTCAGATGCACTTATTCGCTACAAAGATGCGCTGAAGAATGGCGTGGATTCTTGTCCACTGCAGTGGTGAAGGAGCATCCTATAGCCCACAAAGTCCTAGCTTCTGTAAAAAGGAAATATCTAGCTTCTGCGGCCACAAGTGTTCCTTCCGAACTTGTTCTCTGTCTATACGGGACTATTTTCACTAAAAAGCGAGCATCCCAGACTGCTACAGTTAAAGATTGAGACACTTGATTTAGAATTTTGATTGAATTATTTGAATTCTAGACCCTTATAAAAATAAGAATAAAAAGTCAATGAATGTGGGATTAATCGCGTTAATTTTTGCGTTAATTTTTTTAATCGTGCGATTAATCGCGATTAAAAAAATTAATCGAAATGCAGCCCTAATAGAAATATATCTGGGATATAGAAATTGTTGACAATTAATTAAGGGTTTTATATACAGTGTGCCTTAAACTACCACATATATATGTAGGCCTACGTACGTACATACATATAAACCTAAACATATAAACTAAACAGACAGTCATGCATACATACAAACGCACATATACGCATATATATATATATATATATATACGTATCCATAGATACGCGTATGCATAGGCCTATATATATATATATATATATATATGAGCCTATATATCAGCGCCTCTGAGTAGATATCTTGAAGGGGCGCTATATCAAGTTTCATTGATTGATTGATTGAATGACTGATTGATATATACTACAATAATTGTAATTCGAATTACGTAATTTCAATTGCATCAATTAAAGCATCCTGCCATCACTGTATATATATACATATACATATATATATATATATATATATATATATATATATATATATATATATATAGGCCTATGCATAAGGATAAGGAAAAGATTCTTTCAAAACTGCTTTGGTTGTGGAGTCTCGAGATCTGGCTCTAGTTTTCTTTTCAAAATTATTTGATTTTACACTACATTTGAAATTACATTTACATGAAAAAATGTAATTCAATTACAAATTACAAATTATATTGATGCAGAGCAACAAATTACAAATTACCAATTAAAATTATCAAAGCAGTTTTGAAAGCATCTTTTCCTTATCCTCATCTTCATCATCACTACTGCATGTAACAGTATCTCCTATCTCTGGAATGAATGATAGCGACATTGATCTTTTCGAAGTTTGAATGCTTTCATAATATTGGAGCCATTGTCAGAAATGGTAGCAACAATTTTGTCATGTCTCAGGCAGAATTCTTTATGTATTACACATAGACTACTTAAATTACAGGACTGTAGGCGCTCATGCTCGGCACTTGGCACTTTGGTCCATTCTCAATTTACACTTTTAATCACAAGAAATTAATAAATAGTCCGATTTGCATGAACTTTTTTATTCTATTTGTCTCAACGAGAGCTATATCGGGGGATAATATGGACGCTGAATTCAGGATAATTCAAGGTCATTTCAAGGTTAGAAAAAATTTAATCAAGCAAAAATCAGAGAAAAATGGCCAGATCTCAGCCAATAATTCTTGAAATCAGTTAATTCTTTCTTGTGTTTCTCTTCTAGATAAGGGCTATCTGGGATAAGAAACAAGGCCATTAAATGTAAGGTGATCCAAGGTTATTTAAAGGTCAAAAGGTCAATTTCAGAGGAAATCAGAAAAAATAGCCATAGCTCAGACAAATATTGCTACATTTTAACTATTCTCTTACCAATTTGCTCGCGCCGATAAAGGTCACATTCCAGAAGACAGTGCTTAAATATTAAAATAATCCAAGGTCATTTCAAGGTTGAAAGGTCAAAATCAAGTGAAAATGACCATATATCAGCCAAATTTTTTTTATTTGAGTGATTCTGTGTAAATGGTCATTGTTCCTTGATTTTGACCTTTGACCTTCAAATGACCTTCAAGTAACCATAGGTCGTTTCAAGATCAAAAGGTGAAAATAAATGGAATATTGCCCTAACACAGAATCACCCAAATAAAAAATATTCTGTGTAATGGTCATTTTCCATGATTTTGACCTTTGACCTTCAAATGACCAGGTTCACCCAAGGTCATTTAAAGGTCAAAAGGTCAAAATAAATGGAAAACTGTCATTACACGCAATCGCCAAAATAAAGAAGCCTTTGGCTGAGATACGATCACTTTCTCTTGATTTTTGGCCTTTTGACCTTGAAATGATGTTGATTGCAAGTTAAGACCCCAAACATATTCTGACAGCATAACCACCATGATGTCGTGTTGTGGGGGAAATATATTTGAGTCGAAAGTGTCATAGGTATATCGTGGGGTAAAAATTTACACCCTTGGACCTTGGTCCTCGACGTCGCTATTTTTTCGTACAAAAATATATTTTCAAATATCTGAGTTCAGAAGTAACCTTAAATCAGAAATAAGGTGTTGAATCTACCAAGGAATTAAATTTTAATAGTTGCATAATTGTGGGGAGTTTACTTTCCAAGATGACGGCCAACATGGCCGCCAATATAAAAAAATATGAATATACCTGCTCATAGGGAAGCTAGAATAACAAACGAAGTGTCGAATTTAATATTTCCGAGGTCAGGGATTCGACTTGTCATAGCGGAAATAGTATGCGAGTGTTACTTTCCAAGATGGCGGCTAACATGGCCGCCAAAACAAACTTGGTATCTCATCTCACAGGTAAGATACATTAGCATATGAAGCGTCAAATTTAACATCATCAAGGTCAAGGAATTGATTTATCGTAATGGCAATAGTGTGTGAGTTACTTTCCAAGATGGCGGTCAATATGGCCGCCAAAACACAAAAATTTGTATATCTCAGCTCATATTTTTCCTTTGCCAGCCATAAAGGCCGCGATCTTGGATATTAACGTTCCCATACTATTGCCACTACGAGATTTGTTGACCTCTAATGTATTAAATTCGACACTTCATTTGTTATTTTAGCTAAACTTAGAGCTGAGATATGTATATTTTGTTTAAGCGGCCACATTGGCCGCCATCTTCGATAGTATCATTCAATCACTATCAGTGGTGGCGCCAGTATGGGGCTAGGGTGGGATAAAGCCCCCCTATCGGCGGCTCAGCCCCCCCCCAACAAAAGTTGGAAATCACTGCCAATGCCAGAGAGGAGGGCGAAAGGGAAGGAATTGGGGTTTTAGCCCCCGCAAACCTGAAATCCTGGCGCCGCTACTGATCACTATTGCTACTGCGAAACAAAGACTGTTTGACCTTGAAATTATAAAATATGAAACTTCATTTGTTATTGTAGCTTTCCTATGAACTGAGAGATATATATATATATATAATTGTGTTTTGGCGCCATTTTGGAAAGTAACAGTCGCACCTATTGGAACTACGAGATATTGATTACTTGACGTTGAAACTATTAATTTCGACACTTTATTTTTTGCGGTAGCTTACCTATGAGCTGAGATGTAGATATTTTGTTTTGGCTGCCATATTGTCCGCCATCTTGGAGAGTAGCATTCTAACACTATTGCCGCAACGAGAAATCGATTCCTTGCTCTTGAAACTATTAAATTTTATACTTTATTTGTTATTGTAGCTTATTTTTCAGCTGAGATCAACATATTTTTGTGTTTTGGCGGTCATTTGTCTGCCATTTTGGATAGTAGCATTCCAGCATTATTGGCACTATGAGAGATTTATTGATTGACCTTGAAATGATTGAATTCGACACGTCATTTGTTAATGTAGCTTACCTATGAGCTGAGATATACATTTTTTGTGTTATGGCGGCCATACACTCACACTGTTGGAACTACAATAAATCGATTCGCTGACCTTGAAGCTTTTTAAATAGACACTTTATTTGTTATGGTAACCTACCTATGAGCTGAGGTATACATTTATTTGTGTTTTCACGGCTATGTTGGCCGCCATCTTGGAAAATGACACTCGCAGACTATTGGCATTGAAAGAAATGGATTCCTTGACATTGAAACCATTAAATTCGACACTTCATTTGATACGGTAGCTTACCTTTGAGCTGAGTTATTATAAATTTTGGTGGGGTTAAAAATTACCCCTTTTGGACCTCGACGTAGACTGTTTATAAAAAACGTTTTTATACGGGTTTTCAACCTTTTTTTTACGTAATTTCTACGTTGAAAAAAGGTTAATTCGTTCTGAATACATTTAACGATGAACCCTTCGTTTATCTGCGCTCATTTACGGTGAAAGCATAATTATGTCTTTCGGATATTTACTCACGGAAAAGTGTTGTATTAGTGTATCTAAAATGTAGTTCTCCTACAATTCTGGTAATAGCCAGACTTGTATACGAGACATAAAACTCGAGACCGAGACCGAGACAGTGGGGTCCGAGACCGAGACCGAGACAGTGGGGTCCAAGACCGAGACGAGATACCAGGTCCGAGACAGTTCGAGACAGTTCAACACGAGTGAAATGCACATTGGACCCAAGTCCCGAAACAATTTTCTCAACTTTTGAAGTCTAATACAAGGGTCAAGTCACTGAAATCAGCCGATCACCTGAATTGTATAAACTATAAAAGAAATTAAATATTTCAGCCATTCTGAAATCTTCTAAAATTTAAACCAACAAAATTCCATATAGGCCCTAGGCCTATTAGCGATTTAGCGACATAAGTCACATCAATCATCTTGAGAAACTATAGATGTTGTTCCAAGCGTTTCGCTTATGTTGGCTTTACACAAACGACGAACGGCATGCCATTTGTTTTTGTTTTCATTGATTTCAAACTGCGTGAATGCAAATTTCACGATTTCAGGTTCTTTTTGAGACATTTTAAGATATTTGGAAATTTTGGGCTGAAAGTGCAAACTTAAGACTGCTTTTTTTTTTCAATACTCTTAAATCTTAATACCAGAAACACCGCTTTTTTTACAACTTCCTGTCTGTTTGGCACTTCCGATTAACTAGTTATCTGTTCGGCACAAGACAATTTTATAGCGCAATACTGTACGAAGTTTCGAACAAAATACAGTTCGTACGAGAACTTTGGAGACCGCTTCTACAAGAGAACAAGACCTTCGCTTCGAGACAGTTTCCAAAAAGACAAGACTTTTGCTTCGAGACAGTTTCCAAAAGGTGAAGAAATGATCTCGAGACCGAGACCAAGACCGAGACAGTGGGGTCCGAGACCGAGACCGAGACATCAAAAAAACTGTCTCGAGACGTCTCGAGACCGAGACAGTGTCTCGAGACAATACAACTCTGCAATGCCGTACAAATACCTAATGTTTCGTATACTTTTATTTTATAAATAAACGGTGTTTACATTCGGGCTTCAAATCCATGACTTCTGTTTCATAAATTAGCCTGGCATCTATCGTGTGGTACGACCATTTTATGGACGATGACCGACCATGGTTGTGATAATTGACCTAAATATGGATTGCTTGGCCTATTGTATGTGTTCTTGTTTTATCGAGGTATTAATGCACATTCATCTCCAAGTAATGCGGCTGTTCAGAAAGTTATGAGCTTGTAATAGTAATTTTCCACGTTTATATTTACTGGTATATAGACATAATTGAATAATAGAAAAATAGCTTAATCTCTATATGTAATTATTTTTTAATTTTATAGACAGCTATTACCAGAGTTGTATTGTCTCGAGACACTGTCTCGGTCTCGAGACGTCTCGAGAGTTTTTTGATGTCTCGGTCTCGGTCTCGGACCCCACTGTCTCGGTCTTGGTCTCGGTCTCGAGATCATTTATTCACCTTTTTTGGAAACTGTCTCGAAGCAAAGTCTTGTCTTTTGGAAACTGTCTCGAAGCGAAGGTCTTGTTCTACTCTTGTAGAAGCGGTCTCCAAAGTTCTCGTACAAACTGTATTTTGTTCGAAACTTCGTACAGTATTGCGCTATAAAATTGTCTTGTGCCGAACAGATAACTAGTTAATCGGAAGTGCCAAACAGACAGGAAGTTTAAAAAAAAGCGGTGTTTCTGGTATTAAGATTTAAGAGTATTGAAAAAAAAGCAGTCTTAAGTTTGCACTTTCAGTCCAAAATTTCCAAATATCTTAAAATGTATCAAAAAGAACCTGAAATCGTGAAATTTGCATTCACGCAGTTTGAAATCAATGAAAAACAAAATAAATGGCATGCCGTTCGTCGTTCGTGTAAAGCCAACATAAGCGAAACGCTTGGAACAACATCTATAGTTTCTCAAGATGATTGATGTGACTTATGTCGCTAAATCGCTAATAGGCCTAGGGCCTATATGGAATTTTGTTGGTTTAAATTTTAGAAGATTTCAGAATGGCTGAAATATTTAATTTCTTTATAGTTTATACAATTCAGGTGATCGGCTGATTTCAGTGACTTGACCCTTGTATTAGACTTCAAAAGTTGAGAAAAATTGTTTCGGGACTTGGGTCCAATGTGTATTTCACTCGTGTTGAACTGTCTCGAACTGTCTCGGACCTGGTGTCTCGTCTCGGTCTTGGACCCCACTGTCTCGGTCTCGGTCTCAGACCCCACTGTCTCGGTCTCGGTCTAGTTTTATGTCTCGTATACAAGTCTGCGGCATTGTATTTTCGTTTAATGAATAAATAGGAGCAGACAGAACGCTGTTCCTTTACACGTTTAGTTGTTTATATTTCGTACAAAGTCATTATAATTTTATTACATATTAGGCCAATATTTGACTCACACAATTGCCTTTAAATTGTTTAAATCTATTAATAGGTAGCAAAGTGGTATGTATCCTGTCTTGCCCATTTTGCACAATTCCGACTGTCGACAACGGTGTGAAGTTTTTGTTCACACCTCATAATTATCAGGCTAACACTAAGCTTGATCGTATAATCACCTGAATCTACAGCCCCAAAAGAGCAAAGTCGCGAGAACCAGCTTGTTTACAGGCGCCCATTCAAAACAATTCGGTAGGCAGGTAAGGTCAATATCGGTTCCAAAGGGACCACGCAGGTAAACAGACGACTACGGTGGAGGGTGTTTAGAACTGGAGGGGTGGGAGAGATAAAGGGAAGGAGGAAGATTCGGGATGGGATTTTTGAAAAAGACTTATTTTCAGTGGTGAAATATCTGTGCAGAGACGGCAAGAGGCAGATTTGATGCATTTGTAGGATGGATAGAATAATTCTTAATTCTTAAAAATGGATAAATTATGATACAGGGATCTATATTCACCTGTGTTTTAGTATGTTGGTGTATAGGCCCTACGTCATTTTTCTATACTGAGGCCCGCTTGCTGCAACATTTTATTGACTCTTCATTCTCAGGAATATTCAAGTAGCGTATTCGACCATAGGGCCTATGGGCCAATTGATGCAAAAGTCTTTATTTTAGTTTAGACACTTAACATAAATAAATTTATTCCGACATAGCCTAATGCGCAGCATCAGATATTATAATAAGGCACAATTATTTCGATGCAGATAATTAAAATCCTATATGACAACATTAAAATCCTCTTTACGACTCACTTCTGACACTAAGTCTGATATGTGTTCAGGCGTAATTATTCAATCCTTCCTTTAATAATTATTCATGCTTCTCCTGTTACTAGCGTCTTGTTAATTATTTGTTTGAAGTAGGCCTATAGCCTACTCGATCGTTCATAGAACCGTACCCGCGGCGCAGCGTATGACATTGTTATCGGACGCAAATATCTCCATATCAGTCAATCATCCAATTCGTATTAATTAGTGTGCTATTCATGCTACTCTTGTAGCGATGGGTTAATTATAATGATTGAAGTATAACACTCGTACATAGATTTATACCAGAAACAATCGCGTTCGAAACATGTCATACGTAGCATGTTTCGAACGCGATTGTTTCCTGCTTTACTCATTCCTATAATTATCGTTCATTATTTGTGTTTCTCCGCAAGCACTTAGCTAATTATTTGTTTAAGCATGCCACACTCGCACATGTAGCCTACTTTTATAATAATACGACATTATCGTAACGTAATAGGGCCTACGCAGTCCTATGCCTAGTTGCCTACCCTATAATAATAGCGTACGATTGTTTCCCATATTGCTTTAATTACACAACTTCTGATAAGCTTTCATATAAGACCAAGTAGACCCAATGTCAGTTTTTATTCACCTTCCAGAGTATTGCATTAGCACTGACTTTTCTTCAATCTACAACGACGTAGATCTTCTAGTCACAAGAAAGGTCTCGGCACTGGCAGTAAGTAAAGCATCTTTGCAATTTTACATTTTGGGCTAATAGTTTGCGATTCACACTAAAACTAAACTACAGCTCTAGAAATATTTTTTTACTATGGACTGATTAATCTTTCTTACAGTGCTTCTCAGTCAATATAAGATCTTTGGCTTCCTTCAGATACATAGCCTACATTAGGTATAGAACAAAGTACTTGCCGTTGTGGAATAATGAAAAACAGGAAAGGTTCTAATTTCTGATTTCAAGAATTCTAAAACTAACGTTAAACTACGTTTCTGTTGTGGAATTCCTGGCTGCACAAGACAGTTTTCAACATATTCTTCCTTCAGCTCTCATATTGCAAGGTTTCATTCTGAAACTAGGACAGTTTCATCTTATAGAAGTGATGATATCAAGTTTGCTTGTCCAGGTGCTTTCTGCAAACAAACTTGTTCATATTTAACAGAGTTTCTTCATCACTTGAAAAGTCACTTCAAATATGGGACAGCAGTATTTTGTCCATTTGTTAAATGCCAGAAAGCCTTTTCTGTCATGTCAAGTTTTAAGCCCCATCCTTTCAGGGCACACAGGCACTGGACTTCAGACCTTATTGAGAAGCATCCCACTTTTCTTGATGATGACAACAATTCCGATAATTCATACAGATCTGACCCTGCTGAAAGCTCTGCATTGCCATTGCCTGAACTTGAAGAAGTAACTGAAGTAACTGTACCTGAGTCAGATTTGGACAACATGGGCATTATTGAAACACCTATGCTGAACAAGCTTGCCTTATTTTTGCTCATACTTGAATCTAAATGCCTTGTTCCTGCTTCTACAGTTCAACTTATTCTCAATGAGCTAGCTGATCTTCAGCAACTCAATGCTGCATTTGCTTCTGACAGTTTTTCACAGAAACTGAAGTCAGCTGGTATTTCCAATGAGATTGTGCATGACTTACTGCACTGTGTTGACACGGAACCGCTTAGTATGTTACTAAAGACAGATGGTCCATTGCATTCGGATCACTTACGCAAAACATTGTACAGGAATACACTCAATTTTGTGCTTCCTGTAGCAATTTCTCTTGGAATTCATGATTGGAAGGAGCAAAAATTTCATTATGTTCCAAATAAAAAGCACTTTGCAAGCAATATTTCGAGATTCTTGCATTGATGACGCCTTTAAGGTAGTGGCTAACAGCCCAACCACTGATAAATTGCAAGACTTCTGTGATGGTTCTATATTTAAAAACCATGATTTCTTTAAGGCCAATCCTGATGCTTTGCAATTTTTTTATTCCAAGATGCTTTTGAAGTGGTCAATCCGCTGGGTTCTGCTAGAGGTAAACATAAAGTGCTGGGTGTATACTACACATTAGGAAATCTCCTTCCAGCAGTACGTAGCAGAATTGACACAATCATTGCAATTGTTAATTTTGTGTACTGAGAAGAACCTCCGTCAATTTGGTCCAGATGTTGTCTTTAAAGAACTGATAAAAGACTTGTAATCATTGGAGACAGAAGGCGTTGATTTGGGCATCAAGTTTCGCAACAGAAAAGGTGCAGTTGTTTCCATTTTGGGTGACAATCTTGGCAGCCATACTATTGGTGGCTTTGTTCAAAACTTCAGTGGTCGAGGCCACTTTTGCCGCTATTGTCTTGCTACAAATAATGCCATGGCTCATGGTATGTTTCTGTCGACTGCTTTTGAGAGGAAAACACCTGAACTTTTTAATGCCGCTGTTTTGCATGTATCCCAAAATGCATTAACTAATTTTCAGGGAGTAAAGAAAGACTCCATCTTCAACAGTCTTCTATGCTATCACGTTTGCTCACCAGGTCTCCATCCCTGTCTTAGACATGACCTCTTTGAAGGGAAGGAGTAGTGCCATATGATCTCACCTTGTTTTTGGCCTACTTTGTAAATGTAAAAAAGTGGTTTACCTTCCAATTTCTAAATCGTAAGATAGAGCTGTTTGGAAGCCAGAGATAGACTTGCAGTGGTGAATGTGCAAACTGGAAAAATAGTTGGACATGCTGTTCAGGTCTGGAATTTGTTGTGTTTACTGCCATTTTTTATTGGTACGAAGATTGACGATACAACCGATAGTATTTGGCAGTTACTTCTTGTTCTTCGCCGATTGGTTGAACTTGTTTGTTGTCCTGTAGCGACCCATAAAATCATTGCCGAGATGCAAGATTTTATTGAGGAATACCTTGAAGTTGTTTCCAAAAGAGAAACTGAAACCTAAACACCATTTCCTTTCACATTACCCTTTCCTAACGATAATGTGTGGTCCATTAATCCGCCTTTGGACTTTAGGGTTTGAAAGTAAGCATTCGTACTTCAAGAAGTGTCTCCAAAGTGCTCAACATTTTAAGAATGTGACGTATACTATGTCAAACAAACACCAATTACTGCAAGCCATGTATTCTGCAGGAAGTCTCTTCCGCATGTCACTAATTAATGACAGTGGCAGTTGCTTCCACGCTAAACTGTATGGGACAAAAATTCAACTGTCTCTAGCATCCCATCCTCATTTGCTGGAAAGTTGGTAAACACGTGTGTGTGATGCAGTGGTTGTTGATGGACTGAAGTTTAAAACATCCAGTTTCGTTTCGTGACACTGAAGACAGACTTTTCTGTGGTGAAATTATAATGCTTTTGGTCTATAACAACTCTTCAGTATATGCAGTTTGTAATGTTAAGGAAACATTGTCTTCCCATGATGTGGGTTTGCTTGAGATAATTGATGCCGAATGTGATTCTGTTTGCAAGTGTGTACTTGTAAACAATCTGTTAGATGCACATCCGTATGAGGCATACAATATTGGTTGTGCTAGATACATAGCCATGAGGCATGCATTTTAGTTATGGACTCTATTTTATCAACATCACATCAAAGCATTAAATTCATATGTTGATTCTCTATGCAACTGTTTTATACTCATAATTCCTTTTGTTTCTTCACTACTGTGGTTATTTACTTTTTTGAGTTCTGCTCTAAGGCTGGTTCAGGAATTCAATTACCTACTTCTCTGTGATGTAAAAATATTTCTTTATTCTTAACCCATTAGTACCTAATTGTTCAAAAATCTTCTCAATTTATAAAACCTTTGTTGTAAATTAATAGTTTGGACCAATAACTAGTACAATTTTGCTAAAGTTTAGCTTTTTATGTCATGCAAGAAAGTTTTTCAAATGTCCCACATGTGGAGATTCTAGGCATGAGTGGTGGGTGTGTCAAGTATGACACTTTAATATGTACATCTTATGCCACTCAGACTTATTACAGCTAAGTTTTAAACGCACTCTAACAATTTATTCTCAGAATCATTTTAGATCAAATTCATAACAAAATATCAACAAAGTTGGCATACCTGAATGCATTTATATTTTAAAAGGCTCAAATTAAATTTGGATATTAATTGCTTAAAAGCAGTACTACGTAATAACTCTTTATGTCTCAGATCACTGTAGCTTCTTACAACAGCAACAGAATACAGAGTTTCTAACACATTCGTCTAAGGTTACCTCAAATTCTGTTGATCAGTTTTGTGAGATGGAGTGAAACACTTCTAATGTTGACTGACATTCAATTTCTTATACTTTTTGCTGTCGTTCTTTTCACACACCACACACTGTGTTTGAGTGCTAGTCGCCTAGATGTTGTAGTGCACTATGTCTTTCATTTTGGTCTATATGGTCAACCTCTGATCATGCTGGGTTGCTCGAAGTTCACTCGTTGTGTTGTGTAGATTCAAGAGGCTGCATGCAACAACGGTTTGATGTCAGTGTCATGACATTTTTGTCATTCCATCTCACAGCAGTAATATAGAACTGTCTGTCCACCTAAAGTCAACTTACCCAATCCATTCAGGAATTCCGTGACACCAGTGCATTGACCAATGGTATTTCTTTTGTGATATGGTCATTTGACGGCTGATTAACGTTTGTTACTTTTATTTCATTTCTTGTGTTTGATTCCGGCATCTCGAATTGACAGGAGGTGGCTATTACAGATTATTTACGTTTATGTCCTTACTTTGTTGGCTTTATTGCACTGATGATACACTCATTACACGGTTGACATTTTTGGAAGCTTTTGCAGATTGTAATGTTGCTGGTTGGTGTGCATTAACAGCAATTTGTATGGATTGCTCAGATATCCCGGCTTCAGCTTCTGCTTCCAGTGTGAATTTTTGATATATTGTCCCATTTTTGGTATCGCTAGGCACTAGCAGATATATTCCGTGGCACCTTAATGTGATATCTTAATTGTTACTGAGCCTTAGCTCCTTACATTAGTGGCATCATGGGTGTACGGATGGGTGCAAAGGGCACTGATGCCTCATTGTTCAAATGACAGTAGCAGATGCACTGGAGTCTGTTTGTGTTTCAACAAACCACATTTCTTCAGGTCGAGTTGTAGGTTTGGCTGATAACAAGGACTTCAGCGTGGTTGCAGAAAATGAAGTCGAGAAACTTTCCCGAACTTCATGACCAATTCGTGTTTGTGTACTACCTTAGTGAAATGTTTCTTCAGCTTCTGCTTCCAATGTGAATTTTTGATATAATGTGCCATTTTTGGTGACACTAGGCACTAACAGATTAATTCCATGGCACCATCATGTAATATCTTAATTGTTACTGAGATATGTTATTGTAGCCAGCATGGACAGTGTGACAGAACTGTTAGTGTCGGCAGTACCATCGTTGCAAGGTGAAAAGTTGGACATTGCTGTTAAACATTTGGCTTACATTGGTGTGGAGAATCTGAGTGACATGAAGTTTGTTGATGCTGAGAAAGATTTCAATGGGATTCTTCGAATAATTGAAGCCCGCAAGGTCGCCCGTTTACTGGTTTCATTCCAACAATCATCTGGTGAGTTAATTTTTTATTGTGTCTTTTTATCCAATACTAATGTTTCAAATCACTGATATTCTTTGTGTAAGATACGAGACAAAACACCTTTTTCGAGGTTTGGGACCACACTAAAACATTTTTGCCTGGACTGGGCTGTTCTTTAATGAACTCAAACTGATCTTGCACTTGTAATTTTTTAAACTAAAATAGTTTGCAACAATTTAAACCTGTAGCAAATTGAGCTGAATGAAGCTTTAGACCTATGTGGCTCTGAACTGAACCAAACCCTAGAAAATCTTTACATAGACTTAGTGATTGATAACTGCTTGTTTACACCGTTAAAAGTATACATGCGGTACATATTTAATGTAGGGAATGCTTCAAATCTGTCGCCGTCCAGTAGTTCCACACACACCGACTTCTGAGATTTTCTCATTACTGTCCCCATCTTCATAGGTATGGTAATGACGCACCATCCCTGAAGGGTCATTACCATCCCTGTGTGAATTGTTTCATATAAAAATAAATTTAAAAAAATTGGAAGCAATTAGAATTTACTAGGAACTCTGAAAATGTTTGCCAAGTTGCACCTAATGCATATAATACACAGTTGTAGTCAATCCTGCAAAGATTTTTTGTGTCACTCAAAATACTATAGTGGATGTTTAATAATTTCGATAAATTGCTTAATTTCTCGGCACCAGACTAATATATTTTGTGAAGGAAATGCCTGCAGTATTCCAAATAATTGCTGGTATCATCTAGTTTATAATTGCAAAAAATCTAAGCACCAGATGTATTTTTCAGGTCTGTGTGATCAAGTAAAAAGGGGGATGGTAATGAGAAAATATTCACTGTTTATCTTTTAATAGTATTATTCATATTTAATTAGTTATTGCTACTTTAGTAGTTACTATTTACTTAGTAGCCTTGTTATTTGTTCAAATTAGTAGTCTTGTTTATATTTTCAGTTCAAATGTCTTCCTTCAACAAATTACATAAATACACCAGCATGTTAACACTGTTAGGTTCTAGTGAGCAACGTCTTTTGTTGAAAATTTAACAAGCGGTCTTCGATTAATCGTTAAAAGAATTGTAATCGTTAAAAGTATTTAACGATTAATCGATTAATTAATCGTTAACTTCCGCAGCCCATCTTATTTGCAGTATCGGTGTTGAGAAGGGACTATTGTGATCATTTATTGTGATAGTGTTTTTTTGTTTTTAGTGCACGCGCTGATATAAATCCTGCACAAGGAACAAAAAGTTCCAAATTGAAGAGTAGGAAAGTTCCACCTGCAGTTTTGCGACTTTTGTCAGAACTAAACACGATAACATGAACATCTGTTTTCGCTGTTATTACACCATAGCATGATTTCTGGTTTCTGTGACATCAGATTTTCAACTTGGCTTCTCTAATTTATGACTTGGACTAAAATTTCACCTGAAGCTTTTTCATGATGCGCTATCAAACTGATTGGATTAGAAAGGATATCTTTGCATTATGCTAAATTGTTCAGCAGCATAAACTATTAGACATGTTCGTCCTTACCTTTCGTAGTTTCAGTTTCATACCTAATATTTCTTGCGATTGAGTATTAATACTGTTTTGTTTTAAAAATATTTGCTTCAATTTTTATGTTGATTTTTATAGTTTTGCTTTTTATTCATGCCAGCCATATTGAAATATAATTTTCAATCTCATAACGTAATATTGTAATGAAATAGATGGCAAGGTATGCTCTGAGCATAACCTCATTTTCATCCGCTGTGGGCCCTATTTGAATGACAATTCCATATTAATGGACAACCTAAACGCATTGAAGTTCTTGGGCACATTGACAGGTTCTTTTAAAATTAAACAGCACCTGGATGTTTTGGAGTAAATTCAGACATTTGCTTTGCATAATGTAATTTTAAGAAATTATGGCAATGTTATTAAACTCAGAAAAATTAACTTTAATAAAAATGCATGTCACTGAAAATTATGGAAATAAAATGGTAACAAAAGGCAATTCATAAAATTAAATGGGTATTAAACCATTAACAAAGACCATTCTTCGTAAAAACTAAAATCGAACCAAAATATGAGATAATTTTCCGTAAATACAGAAAGATAAACCGTTATTGGAAGGTGATTCACCGTTAACACACGGCAATTTACCGCCTAGAGAAGGTCATTTATCGTAAGATAACGGTCGCTAACCGTGAAAATCTCGTTAAAAACAGCTACTCATTGTTAACATACGCTCAGTTGCCCGTGAAAAATACGGGAAGTCTCCGTATAAATACAGAGTCGCCGTTAAGAAAACGGAATATCTTCGTAAAATAAAACGGAGATTGGCCATAAATTTCCGGCCCGACCGTAAATGAGATAACGGGTCGCGCGTAAAATAACGGTGAAAGGCATGGTGTTACAGTTGCCAGGCCTTTCACCGTTATTTTACGGAAAACTTTTAACAGTGCTATAGGCTATCGTAAAATATTTTGGTCCTGCGAAGGTTAAAATAATAAAATAAAGCGAAAATGCAAGATAATTAACCGTAAATATGGGCCAAATGAACCATTAATAATAAGCGACTCGGTTTTAAAAGTCAGCAATTAGGCTAACCGTAAAATAACGATAAATCGGCGTGAAAATTTCCCAGAAAAACAGGTTGGCCCTATTCGCCGTTCAGATACGCTGAATTGCTGTGTAAAATACGGAAATCTCAGTAAAAATATGAAAAGTTGCCTTAAAAAACGGAAAGTCACCGTTAAATAAAACTGGGATTGTTCGTAAATTAACTGGTCCGCCGTAAATGAGATAACTGGACGCTCGTAAAATAACGGTGAACCGAGTTGCCAGGCCTTTAGCCGTTATTTAACGGAAAATTGTTAACAGTGATATGATCGGAGAAACTGATGTTCGGATACAAAATCACCAGTATTAACGGAAAGTCACCGTTAAATAAAACTGGTATTGTTCGTAAATTAACTGGTCCGCCGTAAATGAGATAACTGGACGCTCGTAAAATAACGGTGAACCGAGTTGCCAGGCCTTTAGCCGTTATTTAACGGAAAATTGTTAACAGTGATATGATCGGAGAAACTGATGTTCGGATACAAAATCACCAGTATTACCACTCCTATGTTTTTCCTCCAAGATCTATGTTTTTTTTCTTTCAAAAATCTATGTTTTTGTCATGGAAGGTTTACTTGTTTAAAAAAGGTAGGCCTACTTCTTCAGCAATTCTGATAAAAAAAGGTACTTTTTGAGCAAGTTTTATTGGAATACGATGAATTTTTTTGGGACGTCATGGCTTTTTTTTGCTTGTTCAAATTTTTTTGGGTAGATTTGGCAAAACATTTTTAGAATTGGACTTTTTTAGAACTGCACGCTCAATAAAAGCTCTCATTTTACCTAATTTTACACGCACCTGAAAAACCGTGTCTATGTTTTTCTATGTTTTTTAGCGGTGATCTATATTTTTCCCAAAATGTTGAGTGGTAACACTGAAAATCACACTTAACAGTTGCGGAAAGATTTAAAAGTGAATAGGGCTTACGTTGGTGGATGGTGGTGATAGAGTCCATGAAGGTTGAGAAAAATAGAGGCATCAGTGAGTTTCTTGACGATGTCACGCAGGATATGCCTAGGCTAGGCCTACATGTAGGCCTAATGATCGTTGACCGTTTCGTAACGTTTAGACCTATTTAACGACGCCAACGTGTCATACATGATTAGCATAATTACAAAAACAGTAGCCTATAAATAGAAAGTACCAGTAGCGTAACTATGGGCCCGCAGGGCCTGCAACTGCGGGGGGGCCCAGGTAAAAGGGGCCCATTTTCAAACCTGAAAAATGAACTATTTTAATTAATAAATGCACAGCAGAAAGCCGGAAACCGAAACTCCTTGTAAACTCCTTAGCCTTGTAAAATCAATAAATCATGCAGGCAGGCAGATGATGTGGAATATTATATTACTATTGATGCGCGGTCGGCGCATATTTTTCTAGGCTTTGATTTAAGCTAGTGAGCAGTGACTCGAAGGCAAACTATAATCGCCAGATGACGTTGAAATTTGCAGTTAATTCACTCAATTAGTTTCACTTTTCGTCTTTGATTTATGCTGACGTCATTAGTCTCATTGCCAAGTTTCCGTCGGCCATCGTTGTTGATATTTATTTAAAAAGTTTGTTTAAATAGATTAATAAAATAGTTTTTAATAATATAAAAATGTAAAATTATTATTACTATTTTTTTAAATTATATAACAACAAAACATTAGATCGGATTACAATAAAAAATTTAAGATTTAAAAATAAAAAATTGTACTAATGATGGCTAGCAAGCCTCTAAGTGGAGCAGCTAAACGACGGAAAAAGAAGGATTTACAAAACGAACTTAAAAAACGATGTAAAATTGACTCAGAATTTCCGCTTCAGTTGTTGTCTTTCAGAATGTCAATGAACAACGAAATTAAAAAAATTACAACAGTTAAGCAACTGGCAGACTTACTAATTGTGCATTACACCTCTATTTCATCTTCATATCTGGACGTGCTTTGATTATGTTTTTGACATTGCCAGTCACAGTGGCTACAGCAGAAAGGTCATTTTCGAAACTTAAGTTCATCAAAAATTATCTCCGCAATTCGATGGGTCAAGAACGCCTTAGTGGCTTAGCCTTGTTGAGCATTGAAGCCTCGCGGGCAAAAGTTATGGATGTTGACCAGCTCATTGACCGATTTGCAGAGATAAAGAGTCGTCGCAAGGACTTGTCTTAGAATACTTATCTGTACTGTACTAAATACAAAACTGTTCTTGATTTATGATTTCGTAAAATTGAATAAAACAATATTCAGTAACATTTCATTTATAACATTTAATCAATTTTAATGCAAATCGAAAACAATTTTTATTTGTGGCATAAGATTACAAATTAATAATAAAATAAAATATCATAAATTAAAATCATTAAAATGTATGCCTCAAAAGTGAGTCGATAATTTGAAACATAAAATTGTCTATCAGATTGTCATCGGTTGTATGGAGGGGGGCCCATTTTGAAAATCTTGCAGGGGGGCCCAGAATATGAAGTTACGCCACTGGAAAGTACACTAAGCTGTGAGAAGTAAGCCTATATTTGTAATTGTCAATGAATTTCTAGATCTTTGCAGTCTTGAATTTTTTTACAGACTATCAAAATAGAGAAAATTCTACGCTTCACCGCCATATTAGGCTATAAATTTATAATGCATTATAATATGGCGGTGAAGCGTAGAATTGGTCGTTGTTATATGAGACAAAATGAGCAAGGTTGAGAATATAAGGTATTGAACTCAATATAGGCCCTACAAAATTTATTCAAAAATTATATGGTTGTGAAAACGCCAATCCAGCATCCACCCATCACTTGATATGAGGTCTTAGTTAATATCACCTACACTCCTACAGCTAGGCTATAATTGAACACCGATAACAATCGCTATGAGAGTCATTCACAGAGCCTATAGGCATGCAAGGTGAGACCATGCAGAAGGGACACCAAGTCCTGCTAACAGGACCAAATAATTTGTTGTAACAGACTTCTTGCGTGACGGCTTTTCAAACATTTCACAATTCAAGAGGTTTTGGTCACTGCATGTATACTTGTATGTATACACCGATTGTTTTGACCGTAAACGCTAGACCATTGACTTCATGCATATTCATTACCGCGCCTTATAAACGTTAAAATGGAAATTAATGTGTGTATACATGTGGTAACTCGTTAACTAATCAAATAGGCCTATGTTTTGTCAAATTATCCACTGCCTTTATCCGAATGCCAAAACTTATTTTTGAAATAATTCTTTCATTTTGAAGTTGTTGATATTACGAACTCTGACCTCATTAATATTCATGACATGTACGGCTGGCACCGTGGTAAATTCTTCGTACAGTAGCCTATATATTAAGCACAAAGAACTAAAAGCTTAAATATGTTTATTATTATAATTATACAATTATAATTGTAATAATCTAATTGTTCCATTTTGACAGTTGCCACACGCGCCTATAAATTTACTGCGCTTGGATAATTTCATTCATCAGCAATGCGAATGAATATAATTATGTGACAGCCCCAGCGTCACTGTACTGACTATACAATGGATCATCATCATCATCATTATCATCATCATCATCATCTTTATCATCATCATCATCATCATCATCACATCATCATCATCATCATCATCATCATCATCATCAGTTCCTTAGGCCAGCCCTCTGGCGGTGATGGGTACGAATGAACGTTCTCCACTGTCCTCGGTCAATATATATATAGTCAAGTATACATAGAGCGCTCTTTCAGTGTTAGTCCAAGTGATATTATGTCCTCGCTGCCTCAATGACATGACGATGAAGGTGGAAGGTGAATCCTTACCCACTCAAATTTGGGCTACATACAGCCATGGAGACCTCCCCGAGAACCAAGCCTATTGGTGAAGAGTCATGGAAACGGTATTCGCTCCGGAGAGGTGCACGCCATTGATAAGGATGATGATGATGATGATGAGGTGGGTGTACTTAGAAGTCTTAGAATGTAATCTGTGTTTGTCTGCGTATATATATATCAGCATCTGTTGGAAAGTATACTTTGTTCCTGCATTGTACGCGTCTTGTCTTTGGCCGGCGTTCATTCACAGAACTTGCCCGTCCCTCCATGCATCTGGAACTATATATACCTCTTTAATTTCGCAACTCTCTTATAGCGAGACTGTCTTTTGCACTAAACTGAAACTTGCCTCTCGACCGTACATCAGAAGGATGGGTCTGATGCAGTCACATGGCCAAGGCGACTTACAAACAAAATACCCTCAAACGCACAAAATCCTTGGCAAAACCGACGAATAAGTCCGGCACGCATGCAGAGGCATAGCTGTCTTCCTGTACAGCTATGCCTTGATGTTGCTGTGCCAGAGTTTGACGTGCATGTTTCCTCTTCAGTGTTGCTTAAATCAGACTAGAGCAAGAGAACGCCGCTGGCTCGAGCATGCACTGATTTTGACCTTTTCACCATGAAATGACCTTGGATTAATTTCAAGATCAAAGGCCAAAATCAACGGAGAACTGCCATAGGCTAACTCGAATCATCCAGATTAAGCAAAATTTGGCGGAGCTATTGCCAATTGTCTATTGCTTTTGACCTTCAAATGACCTTGGATTATGTTCGCCTTCTAGTTCTATGTCTTCTCTGATGCAGCCCTTGTTGGTCCGATCAAGCAGGTAAAAGAATCACCCAAATAGAATGATATTTAGGTGAGTTGTGGTCTTTCCCTTGATATTGACCTTTTGATCTTGATTTTTGGTGTTTTACATAAACATATTTAGCAATTTCAGATGGCTTCTATCTATAGCATTAAATAGTAGACCTTGACGGATCTTCATGCCAAATTGGGTGCTTTTATCGGCCAGGTAGCGATAATTTCACTAAGCAATCTCACTAAAGTTGTGTACATTTAAGTCATTCATTCCCTATATCGGCGGCCATCTTTTTGATGTCATAATTAGACTCCTTCCCGTGGTGCGATTTCGGAAAACTTTTAGTATTTCTTCTCCAGACCCAATGAACCAGAAAATCAACATAAAACGTTTTCTTGCAATTTTTTGGGTCCGGTGACATATATATATAGGCCTATCCTATATAAACTATACTCTTCCAGAAGTTCCAGTCTACTTATGGCTTTCAATTGCCCGGCTTTCATATGCACTTCTGAACTTCGTAAGGAGGGCATTATCAAATTACCGATATACTATATTGTATTGTATTTATTGTCACCGGCGATTTCGATCGCTGATCAATTTCTGCGTCAGTATAGGCGTATTATTTCGGTTGCAGGATTGCATGCGTTTATACGTTTAGCAGGCATTTTGCTTCAATCTACCGACCGACAGACGACGAATGCCTGTTTTATGTATAGAGTATATAGACTACACTATTGGCGCCGTGGACGGGCGTTATCTTCTGCCAGTGAGGGACTGCTCGGCCTCGGCGCATGCAGCGTCATCGTGTGTTGCGAGCGCTGTCTCCTGCAGTCGCTTCTCCAATCTATACAGACGCGACCTGATCAGGACTGAACATCAATGTCATTTGTCAACTGTGGACAAGAACCCGTTCGTTAATTGAGTCTACGTGCACATGTATGCGTCGGCCGTCACATGGTGACTTCTAGTTTACTGTGCATTTTTGCTAACTGCATGATGTGATAGTCTATATTTCACACCATGCATACAGATTTGCCAGAGAGCAACTCCGATTTGTGTTGCTCTTTGAGCTGCGCTATATAAATGTCCAATGACAAATGCAATTACATAATAGTTGTTTTCTTCGCGTATTGGGTTCAAAAGTCCAATATATATGCCTAGGCCTATATATAACGCCGGATATTCTTATTTGCAATTCCAGGAGATAAATGTGTTCAATGGCCGCTGCTATTGTGTTTGGCATGCGTCCGCCTGTCTATACTTGCCTGACATAGATCTCAGTTATGAAACAAACCTGACCTTACCTGCCTCACCTGCAGTGTGTTTCTTGACTGAACCATGCATGTGAATGACAAGCGGCCTCTGATATTGCAGTATAAATTTATACGAACTGTCCTGAGTGTCAAGGAGAAACTTTAATGTCGGCGAGGTTTCAGTTAAAATGGGATTATGACAGATTATAGGATTAAATATGCAAACAAGTTTAAAATGGACACAAATGCACTACTGTATGGCCCAGACTACAGCGTATACAAACTATACATGTTTGGTGTACAGTGTGCATATAATTACTATAATGTTGCTTAGTTATTTATGTGACATGGCAATACAATGTGTGTGTATTTGGTAGGTCCCTAAACACCATACATGGACGTATTTAGGGGGTGATGTGTTTCCGGGTTCAACCCCCAAATATGTTTCCGAACAAATTTCTATGTTTTACATGCAAAATACAAAAAACCTTAACTTTTACGACCATCTCCAATCGAACCCCCCCGAAATCTTAAAACCCCTCAGAATTTTTTTCTGGCTATGCCCATGCTAAGCACATGCATACAGGTAAACTATAGGACACGGATCTCATCGACCTGACATGGTAGGCCTAACTGATAATCGATGATGCGGTCTCATGCAGAATGGTATACGGCGCTCTCGTGATGACGCATGGTCTTTAGGAAATTGTGACCACTTTTCTCTTTCATTGCTCTGACTATATATAGGAGCCAAAGGAACAAGAAGTTTCACATCTGCGAGTTGGAAAGTGCCAACATTTTTCTGCGGTGAATGTTTAAATTATAATATAAGTACTGTATCGTTTCAGAACAAACCCATAATCATTTCATTAACTCTATCAAGAATCAATCCCGAACCATTCAAAAACCATTGAAAAACTGCTACATAACCGATCTAGAACGGTTCCAGAACCGTTCCATGAACCTTTGTAAGTCCGAGTCGTTAAAGAAACATTCCAGACCCGTTCTATGAACCGTTTCAGTACCGTTTCAGAACCGTTTGACTAGTGTTCAAGAACTGTTTCAGAACCGTTCCGAGAATGTTTTGCTCCACAAATGTTCAAGAATCGTTCTAGAACCATTCCAAAAATCGTTCCAGAACCGTTCCAACAACCGTTCCGCACTGTTGTTTAGGAGCGCAGGACCATCGCCGACAAAGTGTGCTGCACAAATTCTTCCATTAGGCCCATACCATGCATAGACAGAAACATAAGGTAATATTTGATATTATCCGAGTCTATTCTACAGTCATCTTTATTGATGGCCGTGTGATTGCACGCTTGTGACTATACGGCATGCATTTGTCAGCCAAAGAAGAATTGCAAAACTGCAGCAGGAATGAGCTCATCGAGAAACTCTTTCGAGAGCAGAGTCGGGATTCGATAAAGCGTGCATGTTTCAGATGGACATTTCTGTTAAAGTTTTAAGTTATGTTTCATTGTTGCTTGCAATTGAAACAAAATAACCGAAAACCGTAACAGAAATTTTAGCAATGTCGTGTGACAATTATAGAAGACTCTCATTGGTCGAATTCCACCAGCATTTCAACCAATCACCGCCTGTAGACTTAATACACAATCTCTTGCTACACACAAGCAAGCCATTTATGGTAAATGCAATGCACAATTCGGATTATATAATATTATACAACAAACTCATGCAATGTGTAGGCCTAATATATAAAATTATGTATGTATATATGTTTGTGTGTATGTATGTGTGTATATTTATCACTTTCTATGCGTGTATGTACGTGTATATATATATATATGCCTTATATTTATATGCATGCTCCGTATATAAGTAGGCTATGTATGTGTGCATAAATGTATATTTTTTAATGTATATATATATGCATTTATGTATGTAGTCATGTGTGTATCTGTTTACGTATGCTATGTGTCTATGTAGGCCTATATATATAATGTATATATCTATGTATGTATACTTGTATGTAAACATGTAGCATATATGTACTCATGCCCCCAATGTAGCTATTTTTAATTTCCATATCTGTAATTGGACTTTTGGATGGCGTAGGATCTAAAGCAGATGTCTCCAAACATCACAAAGACAATCCAGCGTCGGCAGAGCTATAGAACGAATCGTGCTGAACTTTACAGGAAAACAGTTTCGAACGGATGTATGGTTTATGTATGATGTATGTATGTGTACATGATTGTATGTATATGTGCATTATACATGGACGTATATCTAAATGTATTTATACATATAAATATGAGTATATATGTTTGTGTGTGTACGTACGTGTTTATGAACATATGTATGTGCGTATGTATGTATGCAATACATGTGTGTATGTATGTTTGAATATGTATCCATGTACGCAAGTGTGTAGGCTACCTGCTTATATATATATATCCATGAATCTACATATATATATATATATTTAATTTATGTATATATGTGCAATTGTGCATTTGTGTGTGTGTTTTTATGCAGCCAATCGGTGTATCACTACCATGTATCGGCGTATCAATACCATGTATGTGTGTAAAGCATGTTTGATGTATCCGATCTAGGCGCTCACACACACGCTCTTGCACACACACACAACACACACACACACACACACACACACACACACACACACACACACACATCACGTTTTTACTTACGCTGAAAGTTCTTGCAATTGACGGCAGAGCAATTTACGGCAAAACAACCTGGGTAGTGAGCCCAGATTTGTTTATTTTAGCGCAAAGTGCATTGGCATATACGGTGATGCGGTCAGCTAAACATAATTCCATGCATTGCGAAATTTTGATATAAGAAACTGCGCCACACACTAATACATAAATTGTTAATTATAAAATGTTTACAAACACCACAGCATTAATAATATAAATATTCAACTATTGCGCCATTATGAATTATCTGCTAAGGACTCGCTCAAGGGTTGTTGAAACATGAAGTGATAGTCTTAAGCCTATCTTAAATACCCCCGCCACTGCTCGTACCCTGGCAGTGCCAGTCCCGAGCCAGTATTTAGTAGGAGGGTATGCAAATCATTTTTGTTATGACACAGTGTCGCTAAACATGTCGTAACTAACCAACTCTCCCTCTCTCATACGAACAGCTATAGAGATGTAATAGAGCAATCCTCCGTTTTTACTTTGGACTCTTGAACTGAGTCATAGATTATTTAGATCATGTCATTCTCCTAGTTCCGATCAAATTGCTCATTGCACGGGATAATGCAATGTATAATTTAGCCTAATATCCAATTAAATGGTATCCAAAACTCTTCATCAGAAAAAAAACTTAAAATAATGCGAGTTAAAATGCAATGTAGCCTAATATTCATGTGATAAGGGGTAGGCCTACTAATACTGGTCCAGTGATCCTTATAAGAAATCAACAGAAATGTTTTGTGTAGGGCTGTAGGCCCTATCATTTTTACCTTCTTCTTCTTTCGGTTTTATGACTTCAAGGCAGGTTTATTTGTCCAACGACACCATTTTTCGCGATTTTGAGCCTGTTTCTTCATTTTGCAGAAGCCGTTTTTCTCCATCTCCCATGCAGTCTATAGCAGCATCATTCTTGCAATGGTCTTCCTCTTGGTCTTTTCGCTTCCATTCTCTCTTCGATGATGTCTCTCAGTAGAGAGTCTCCCCTCATGACGTGTCCCATCCATTTACTTTGACGTTCTCTGATTCTTTATCACTTATCTTTCTTCTACCATTTTTAATATCTCCTCGTTTGTCTTGTGCTCCTGTTACCTTAGATTGTGATACATCGATTATGAGTGCGTGTAATATATGCGTCTGACCTGATAGCCTTGTAAGTAAACCGCGGGGATGCCGCGTGGATGCATGGTATCGTAAAGCGATGTGACTGCAACAGCAGTAGCAGCTGCTTCTGCTGAAGCGTGCAAGATTATAGCTGCACAGATAGATGAGAAAATTTGACCCTGCGACCATCGAACCGAATGGCACCAAATCCGACACGATTGCTATACTGGCTCGAGCCATTTGACCTTGAATGAACTCGGAATTGTAATAGATCAAGCTATCCTGGTCTCGAGCTGGGCGACCAAGGATGACGCAGTCCAACAAGTTCAAAAATGATAATTACTGTTAATCACTAGTGTTAAAATAAATGATATTGTTGTCGAAAAGCCATATATATCTGTGCTGATAACACTCAATATGGCCCATGATGGCAGAATAGTTGGCAGTAATAGCGCTGAAAACGATACAAAATTATGGAGTTATAGCGGGGGAAATGGTTGAATTATTGTAAATTTGTTTAACGAGAACAGGAAATATGTTGAAAACTCCAAAACCAAACTGTGAATGTTGACGCAAAACCGTTTTTAAATGATCCGAATATTTTATTCATTTAACATGTAATATTTAACGCATATATACTAGGCTGACCAGACGTCCCGGTTTTCCCGGGACAGTCCCGATTTTCTGCTAGCTGTCCCGGCTGCCGGGATGAGGTAGGCCAAACTCTAAATATGTCCCTGTTTTTAACAACTTACCTGACTTTCCGATCTTATAATGATGTATTTCATGTGCGTTTGTCACGTGATGAAATAAAGGATATACTTACTTACTTTATCAACGTCTCCTTGATTTTACTACTGGCATCTGGCGAGTAAATTCATTTTTAATCTCACTTTTATTTATTACCATGCAGTAATACCTCTTCCGGTTCTAAACGTCATATTGTCGTAGTGATAATATTCTGATAAAACACATTTTCATAAATAATCATTTGAAACTAAATTACTAAAATAAAATTATAAAATGTCAAAACGAAAGTGTTCTTTTAACGACGATCTGAAGGCCGAGTTTTCATTCTTGTCCAGCAGTGTGACTGATGGTAGTACTGCATTCTGCAATATCTCTAAGTCAACTATTTCGGTTGCTCAACGGCGGCAGTGTCAGACATCAATGACCACATTAATTGCCACTAAGAAACACAAGGTCGCTCTGAGTGCAAGAGCAAGTTCTTCATCAAGCAAGCGCCAAATATAAGTGACTGATTTGATAAAATTAGAATTTAATTTTAAATTTAAAAGCATGATATGAATAAAACCTTTCACATAGTCTTATAGACTTATAGTCTTATACCAATATAATAAGCATAAAATAGATATTTGTGCAAGTTATATTAATTATTGACAACATGACAAATTTATTTCGTGATTGAAGTGTCCCGGTTTTCAGTTTCCAATATCTGGTCAGCCTAATATATACATACTCTTCACAAGTTCACAGCCTAGCGAAGTATAGGCCTGTTTTCTTACATAGGGGCCTATATATATATATATATATATATATATATATATATATATATATATTCTACGCTTTGTATGCATGCCTTCTTTGCGTCAGCCTAGGTTTCATCATTGGTGACCTAGCCCGCAAATTTACTGATCAAATGCCAAGTACTATATATATAGACTATATATATCAAATGCCAAGTAATATATATATATATATATATATATATATATATATATATATATATATATATATATATATATATATAAATAAACGCGTGTGTTTATGTTGTTCGCAGGCACAAGGCGTCTCGTCTCTTCGTGGAAATATATTATAATGTTTTTATAATATATTATGCCATTGAATAATGAGTCTTTGTATGCATGTCCGCAGATATATATATATATATATATATATATATATATATATATATGTTGATAAATATATAGTTGGACCTATGTATATGTTTATATATGCATTGCAAATATAAACAAATATACATAAACACGTTTCTTGGTAAATATATATTTATAGATATATATATGCTCATATGCATGCAGGGCCTGGCCTATATATATATGCATACATATATATATCCACTTGTATAAATGAATGCATATATATATATATATATATATATATGCATATATACTGCCGATGTACATATAAGAATTTGATATTGATTATTGCTGTAATATTTATCTATTTAGCCTAAGTTTTAGTCTAACTTAGTTTATCATTTTATGAAGATTCTTTTGTTTATTTTTTATTCACAGACTGAGGCATAAGACATCTTTCGTCAGCCACCTACAGACAGACACCAGTTCATACTCTCTCGATATATCGTTTGACTTCAGATCTATGTAGGCTACTCCGCTACTGTATGGACGGATGGCCAGAGTCCGCCAGACTTCTCCCCCCTCCTGATTGTCCAAGACTCCAAGCCATGCACCGTGCGCAATCAGTGTAAACAACATATCTTCGTTGGCTATAGGGGTGTGAGAGGAGCAAACTCTCGAATGAGATTTCTTTCCAGGCGTCGATATAAACCCCAAGCTCTCGGTTGACAGGCTAGCGCGCTAAAACAACCCGTGGAAAGGGTCAAACGGACGATAGTTTTGTTGGTCTCAGTTTCCAATCGATCTAACTTATAAATCAATCAATGTCCTTCCTGTTATTATTAATAATATGAAATTTGTTAACCGATATTTATGCTAAATTTCTAGGTGATATTTATCAACGAACTTCAAATACTTTACGTCTTATTCACGGTCTTAACTCATTATAAAATGACATTTTGAATTCTTTTACTAGTTATACTGGGTCGAACTTGAGGTTGGCCTCAACTAACATTTAGGCTATACTTGCATTTATATAGGCCTATGTGACAAGTTGTGTCTGTGTCAATCATGTCTAAATTAATAAACGAATATTGATTGAAGGATTGATCGATTGATCAATTGATCGATTGATTGATCGATCGATCGATTGATCGATCGATCGATCGATTGATCGATTGATTGATCGATTGATTGATTGATTGATCGATTGATTGATTGATCAGGAGAATGAGCAGAACGAACAGGTTAAGAAAGAAAGCTCCTAACTTTAGGATTAGGCTATAAGAGTCGCTCACTATAGGAGCAGTTCTAGCTTTTGGTGCAACCAGAAAATGCAAATCAGATGACTTTCGTGTTTATTTGCATGCATACACACATAGATTCACACACACACATACACATACATATGCATGCAGTGTCAACTAAGTTGGCTGATGTACGTAATAAGACATTTAATATAACGGATTTTAAGTAGGCCTACCTCAAAAAAGCGCTGTTTGTATTGATAATTATATATCTTACAAATCCAAACAATTGCGTTTTAAGACCTTTTCAAACGTATGCTTCTAGCATAAAATCAAAGGCAACACTACGTATAGGTGGGAAGAAGAGTCTGTTTCAGAGGAATGGTTCAATCCTCGATTAAAATAGGCAGCGTTGAACTGCGTATCTCCATGGGCCACAGAGCGGAACGATTGCCGACCCAGTTGATTCCAGATTGGAATGCAGGGCATTGTGATGAATGCCTAAGCGGTGCCTATACAAGTCAGCATACTGATCTTCGATGCAATGTGCTCCGCAACAAGAAGCCAGTACAGCATTTCTCGAATCTGTTCCGTTATATATACATGCGAGACTTTGCGAGTGTTTCGACTTGTTGATATATGCGACTCGGGAGCAAAGCTGAAGACGGACTGGATCTGGTCAACCGGAACTTAAGCAAGGATAGAATAATACTACGAATTACAATTAGTCTAAGCGCGTGATGATGAATTAGTGAACGAGGTTAGTAGTTATATCTACTGAGGGTGACTGCAACGTTGCAGAAGGACAGTGTGCCGGGCGTAACTGGCATAAACGGGATATGCAGAGAGGTAGTTCGCATGATCTGCCATTTATAATTGTCCGTCCAAAGCATGCACTGTATAGGCTGCTGACGATGAACAGTTGATTCCAGTCAGAGAATCGTGATATAATCGATGCCTCACCAACTTCTGCATGATCTTGGTGGTCATCATCATCATCATCATCATCATCATCATCATCATCATCATCATCATCATCATCATCATCATAATAATCATCATCATCATCATCATCAAATCAAATCTTCTTTTATTGCAACCAAGTTAAAAAAATAAAACATCCTTGCACACAGAAAGGGGTACTATTTTGGCAAACAAAGGGAAACCCAGAAGGGATAAAGGAATCCCGCTGAGCAGGGCCACCCTAATAGCAGTTACAGGAAAAATCATCAAGATGGTCAACACAGTAAACAAAATATTCAAAGCTAACGGCTGATCCCCAAAGTCCAATACAAACAAATAATCAATTGTAAACCTATTAGAAAAAGTCTACACTTCAAATTAGCAAAATACTATAGATAATTCTTAACTAAGAACTTAACTATTATCTTAACTACACGCGGCTATTTACACTTTATGAAAATTACTAATTTATAACGTGGAAGAGAGTAATGAAGTACGAAATCTCTTTTTAAAGGTTAATAGATTATTGGTGAGACGTATTACCATCATCATCATCATCATCATAATCATTATCATCATCATCATCATCATCATCATCATCATCATAATCATAATCATAATCATAATCATAATCATAATCATAATCATCATCATCATCATCATCATCATCATCATCATCATCATCATCATCATCATCATCATAATCATCATCATAATCATCATCATCATCATCATCATCATCATCATCATCATCATCATCATCATCATCATCATCATCATCATCATCATCATAATCATCATAATCATCATCATCATCATCATCATCATCATCATCATCATCATCATCATCATCATCATCATCATCATCGTCATCATCATCATAATCTATTGAAACTGTGTATAGGTGTCTCTACTTAGCGGGATCAGTCATCCCTTCAGGGCCTTCCCTTGTGGCATTTATCAATCCATACTTAAAAGTGTAATCTGATTTGTAATCTAATTGTTGATGGTTGGTTGGCTACAAATAAAAGATTGATTCATTGATCATCATCATCATAATCATAATTGTCATAATCATCATCATCATCATCATCATCATCATCATCATCATCATCATCATCATCATCATCACAGTTTAAGTTTGGATTAGGCTATTAAGTCTCAGTGTTCTTTACTAAATAGCTTTTAAGACGAAATTATTATGAATGGGATTTAGTATACTGTCGCAGTGGTTATAATTCACGTGAAATATTTTTGATTCGCTTCTATTCCTTGCTTGTTCGTGTTACGTAGGCCTACATTTGGGGTGAACCATAATCTATTTGCTAATGTAGCCTATATAAACTGGATTGTCTTTAGAACGGTTGGAGGTCGCAATCCCCGCTTGGATGGAAAGGTGCTAAACACGGTTTCTGCTCCCCATTACGACCTCTGTTGAACTTGGCTATAAAAGGAGTACACTGACCGAACGGTGTGAGAGATCCTGAGTGGCCGAGTGGGTTGGTAGCCCGCTCGCCACGTCGGCGGCAGGTTCGATTCCCGGTCGGTCGGTTTATCAGAGATTAATTTCTCGGATCTTTACCGCGGGTGGCTCGGTCGCAATATAAACGTGGAGTACGAGGTTGTACTCTGCCTCCGACACTAATCATCTTCGATATGAAAAAGTGTCGTTAAGCCCAAGTGCACAGAACGGTGTGTGGTTGGGAAGAACAGATAGTGTGGGGTCATGCACCTTCATTAACATACCAATAATTGTCTCATAGCTATAGCTGTAGGGAACGCTCCTCTTCTCTCTTCTAACTACATACAGCCTGCAAATGAACCCATGACATGGATGGTTGATGACGTGGTTTTTATCCGCTGCCTTTTGCCTGTCTATCTGTATTTGTCTGTATGAATCTGTGCGTATGGTCCTCTGCATGCTTGCATGTCTGTCTGTCGCACCGTTGTTGACAGACGACGTATACGTCTTTATGTCACAATACTGAAATAAAATGATAGATGTTCGTTGGAGGACAATGCAGACGGATTTGCCATCATTGTATCAGTATCTGATCAACATGCACTGTTAGAAATTGCCGTAAATTGAATGTATTTTGACCGTAGATTTTGAAGATTTTTCCCCGTAGAAGTTTTTCACGGTCGTTTTACCGTGAATAACGCTGTTTTTGCCCTCACGTTCTGTGTTTGCCAAACCGAAGGTCTTTCACCGTGAAAGTTACATTGTGTAAAAATCTCTGATTGAAATTGCAGAACTAGCCTATAGCATTGCGGTGCCATCTTTCAGCATGCCAGTCACTCAGATATCATAATCTTAATCGTAATTTCCCAACTTCTAAAGCGCCACCCGAAAGCCAAACGCAAAGCACCAGCTTATTCACGAGCGCGGCTTCAAGTCTTAGGGTTTTCGAAAGGGCAGTCAAAGAATGTCCGAATCCGGTTTCGAAGACAGGCAACGAGTCATAATGAGACAAGTATAGAATCACTCTTAGGTAGAAAGACATTTAGATGCGTAA